>JAVTVY010047529.1:0-23182 GCA_036873755.1 Hanleya hanleyi | reverse complement strand
TTGACCTTGACCTCTGACCTCAAGGTAAAATTTGCGATAGTGCATTCCGATTGTACTATCGCATTTTTAAACCCAAGGTCAAAGGTCAAGTTCCATGTCATGGGTCAACTCAGAGGTCATGGGGTCGTCACATATGAAAAGGTCAAGGTCGTCCGACAATATCTTGTGACCTTGCGCTACGGTCAAAGTCATACCCAAATTTTCGAATCGCCATTTTAATATGAAGCTCAAGGTTAAGGTCAAATCTGACCTCATATTCGTGACCTACGACCTCCAGTATACTTTAGTGCGAAGTTTGAGGTCAATCGGTGAAGGTCGAATTTTTCAGACCATTTCAGGCAAATTTTCAGTATTTCAAAAATTCTTTTAAAAAAATCAGCTACGTAAGTACTATCAGTTCACCAAATTTGAAAGGAATCGGTGACCCAAAAAATTTCGACCGAAAAAGTACCAAAATGAGTTCAAAAATTAACTTTTGACCTTGGCTTGCGAGATTTTAATTGGAAAACATAAACCCGTACCTCTATGCACAACTACATTTCCTCAGCTATCCAGAGAGGTGCGACCCATATTTGTGTGTGCAATGGGTGTCGCAAACTCGCGGTCACAACATGCTAGGGGTCGGCGTCACATGTAGAATTTGCATGTGAAAAATCAATTTAACCCCGGCTTCAATGGACAGACCCAATTCCACTGTTCCGAATTACACTAAACTTCGTCCTAAAGTATTGTCGAGGACGTAGATGACGAATCCGAGGTCAGATTGTAAAATCTATTTTATCTTAATTATTAAATAATTAATTTTATTAGAAATCAATTTAACCCAGGCTTCAATGGGCGGCACCCAATTCCACTGTTCCGAATTACTCTAAACTTCGTCATAAAGTAATATGGATAACGCAGATCACGAATCCGAGGTCAGATTTTGAAAATAAATTTTACCTTAATTATTAAATAATTAAATTCATTAAAAATCAATTTAACCCAGGCGTCAATAGACAGATCCTAATTTAACGCGCTTTATGTAAAATTTCATCCCGGATTCGTAATTAGCTACTCCCAAAATAGTTACATCGATCTGTCCGTCGCCATTTTCTACTGAACCGGGCCATCGTGAGAGGAATAGATGCCCAGTGGCAAGCGGATTTGGTCGATATGAGCGCCTTTGCCAAACACAACGATGGGAATCGGTATATCTTGACGTGCATCGATATCCTATCGAAGTATGCGTGGGTGGTACCCATCCGGACGAAAACGGGGGCGAATCTCATAGTGGCGTTCAAAGACATCTTCAAGCCCCCTTTCCCATACCTGCATGAGATTAACATTGGAAGTCACTGGGGTATTAGGTAGGTGCAGATAACTCTTGCTGGGCCGCCAGGTGACCGGAAGCGACGTCACAGGAAGTGACCCGGATGTTACCGGATGCCACGTGACTGGATGTGACCTTTGACCCGGATGTCACCGGATGTGACGTCATAATGACGCCATCGTGACGTCACAGGAAGTCACCCGGTTGCCACGTGAACGGATGTGACCTTTGATCCGGATGTCACCGGATGTGACGTCATAGTGACGCCATCGTGACGTCACCTGCACATCAGCCTCACTCCTCAGCCTCAAAAATGCTAATGAATTTGCCGTCTTTCTAGTACTCAAGTCACGTGGATTTCCTCCGCGGAGGAAATTAATTATATCCACGGAGGAAATATTATATCCGCGGAGGAAATGATTATATCCGCGGAGGAAATATTATATCCGCGGAGGAAATAATTATATCCGCGGAGAAAATATTATATCCGCGGAGAAAATATTATATCCGCGGAGGAAATGATTATATCCGCGGAGGAAATATTATATCCGCGGAGGAAATATTATATCCGCGGAGGAAATGATTATATCCGCGGAGGAAATATTATATCCGCGGAGGAAATATTATATCCGCGGAGAAAATGATTATATCCGCGGAGGAAATATTATATCCGCGGAGAAAATGATTATATCCGCGGAGGAAATATTATATCCGCGGAGGAAATATTATATCCGCGGAGGAAATTATATTTGGTGTTTTTCAAGAATTTCATAGGTTTTTCTTCGACTTTGTCTCTGTTTTTACGTCGTTGAACACGGAAAATTCGCAGAATATTGCTATGAATTCGCTGAAAATTCAGTTGAAAATACAAAGAAAATCTAGAAAATTAAGTTGGTTTCTTCGGAAATAGAAGAAAAACATAGGAAATCAAAAGAAAACGACAATGGCCCTAACGGGCCACCGTACTTAACGCTATGCCGACGACAAATACATTTCCCTAGTGGTAACTCGAACATCTCCATGGCGCACTTATTGTTACCTTGGCGCCCTACTGGACCTTCATTAACCTGAGAAAATAGGCCGCCATGAATAAAAATACCATAATCGATTTGTGATCATCATCCCCTGTATACACGGGGTCAATAATGACGGAAATGCCCATCTTCTTGACCCTCGATTTCAGGTGATTTTGAGGCTCCATAGGGATAATTTAACGTCTGTAATTAATATATGACCAACGAAGGGCCAGCTAGTCTGCCATTTCTGTATTTTTATTCATGGCGGCCCATTTTCTCAAGTTAATGAAGGTCTAATAGGGCGCAAAAGTAATAATAAGTGCGCCATGGAGATGTTCGAGTTACCACCAGGGAAATGTATTTGTCTCCGGCATAGCGGTGAGGGAAGGGAGACGCTATGAATCTTAGCTACAGTGTTTTGGGGAGTTCCGAATCACTTTTCACATCCAGACTGCTAGCGTTCGTTCTTTTACGAAGTGAAAGCGACTGTTGGTCTTATATTCTCGGAAAATCTGTCGTCTATAATTGTATGCAAGTAATTCTTCAATTGGACTAGTCTATCGATGAGAAAATAGCCTCCGCTTTAGTGCACCAGCGTGGGGAGTTGCGAATCATTTTGGTGACTTGTGGATCACGCCATCAAGCGGCCGTTACAGGCACTGGGAATGGAATTTCTATCGGCTTGAGGGGTCATCTGCTAATCACCCATAGGCCGGTGAAGCCCTGAGGACGATTTCAATGTTGCCCTGTGAGCGAATTCTTAATTGTTACAGTTCGGATACGAATGACACGAAAATCTAGCGTCGCAAATGTTCTGAAGTATATTTATCTTGGGGCGAGCCTACAAAATTGCATTGTAATCTCAATTTAATTATTTTTTAGAACATGTTAGGATACGATGTCTGACAATCATGTGAGAATTCGGAATTTTTAAGTTCTTATTATTGTGAATATACTGAAGTTAACAAGATTATTACATGTAAGTCCATTGAGGGCCCTATCAAAAGCAATGAAATAAGTACTTCGATACCATATTCGGATTGTCCATGGTCAGTTCTTATTTGCTTTTGTCATTGATTCAGCTCTTATTGAAAATTGTCTTGACAATGCCATGGATTGACCAATCGTCCTTGAAGTCGGTTGCACCTGTTGTATTAGTTGTGAGACGGTCACTTACTCACCGATTTCAAGTTATGAACGGTGCGTATATCGTTGATTCGAAATTGACATCTCTACAGCCCCATTATATTACAATGCTGGTCAGTTAACATTTATCGCAAATCACTAGATATTTTGTTTGACCATTAGCAGGATTCTATCCCTTAAATAAATACTGAAATTACCGCCTTAACCCACCTTATTTCGCGCAAAATCACTACTGGAAAAATCGCACGTGTTTTTCGACTCGGTGTCAATTTGTCATTGCGCAGTACCAGAAGTAAAACGTTGCCGAATTGACCGGAAAAGAAACAATGCAGGTCGGTTGTTTGACATTCATTCCAGTCCACGGAAACAGACGTTCCAACAAACCTAAAAAAAGATTTAAACAAATGCTTTATTTCAAGAAATATCAGGCGTTATAATTCGGAAAGTGATCCGCAACTCCCCGTGATTCAGAACTCCCCCAAACACTGTATATTACTGGTAGCTAACCTTTTCGTCCTGTAGCTTTTGTAGGAGACTTTCAGGAAGTCCTCTCCCTCTCAAAAATCCAATCAGATCAGCCATACTTTATCGTCGAGCACAGCTGAAATCATAAAAATAAAAAAGGTCATTAAAATGGTGTGGCAAACATGAAATGTCTTTGAGTAAGGCACTGCAGAGGGATCACACAGACGTTATTTAATGTTACAATTAACACACCGTGTATTCTCTCAACCCGACGGATCTGTCACGATATCGTCTAATTCCGGCTGACTGAAAATCTATGTAATCAGTCAAGAGAAAAAACCTGTTTGTGTCCAGCCAGATTGGACTTCTGGTCCAGCTCAATACATAGCTGAACGATTTCTCTTTTCAAGTTAAGAGAAATTGTAGTCAGCGTTTGTGTTTTCCTTACATGACGAATAGGCCGAATGTTTACACAAGGTTCTTGGTCAAAAAGAACTGAATCAGTGTAAAGCCTGACGATATATGTGCATCCATTTATCTATTTCACAGGTGATAAATCCTGGTTATCTTCTCATCGCTACATGACACTAATTTAATTGTCAACGAGCAGAACACATCCTGCTATGGTATGGGTGAAATCCTTTATGTAACCCACACACCAAATTAAAGCTTGTTCTTCCAGCTGTGCTAGTCAGCGGATCTCGAGTTGGCAATTAAATTGGAGGATGATATGGTACTTCAGTGATATATGATCCCCACCTGCCATTTACTTGGGATAAAACATCATGAGGTTTCAATTACATTTTCTGACAATTTTATGCTACAAAGTCGATTGAGGCAAATAGACGCATTTTCTTGTCCTTTGGTATGCTTCTAACATGGAATAATTCCTATCAGAGGAGCTGGGCTTTTTTTTTAATTTTGAAAATTGCTGTTAAACTGAAAATTCCGCGGGATAACCTACCTTTAAGATTTTTGACTTTTTCAATTCCCGAAAAGAAAATCCTAGGGGTACAAGCTGCATTACAATGAAAGCTGCATTACAATGAAACTAGAAAGGCATTTTTTTCTGGGAAAAATAAATCTCCCCAAAGTTAAATACATACCGTCGCTGACAAATGCTGGAAAGCAGACAAACAGATTGGGTCAAGTGTGATGAAATTTGATTATTTTTTTTTTTTTTTTTTTTTTTTTTAGAGATGAATAAATCTTCAGAAGCGTCAAGGACTCTTATTCGTAAATGAAATAATATGTAAATAATGGTCCTTTATGTTCACTAAAGGATATGAGTGTTATTATGACGATATAAACATGAGTATTGGTTATGTACATTTGTGAATAGGCCTACAGAGAAACGGAATAGGTCGCTTTGTCTACTATATATGTGTTTATCTTTGCATACAAAGGTGGCGCGAGTCCTAAAATGGCACGATAACTGATGAGACACAACCCACATGTTCAAGTCATTAAAGGCAATTAACATACTGGTCAATTTCACAGGCGCTTGATAGTTTGATAAGAGGCTGGGGATTGATAGGGGGATGGGGATGAGGGGAGTTGTAAACAGGTAAAAAGAGCTTATCCAACGGCGACGGCAACAAGCCCCTGACAACGGCGACGGCAACAAGCCCCTGTGGTCAGTTGGAGTGTGAGCTCGAGCATTGAGAACAACTGTCTGTTGTTTCTTCATTTCTATTCCAACCTGCTTAACAGTTGTCTTGTGGTCCTATCCTTAGAATTTGCCCAATGCAAAATCTAACTTTCAAAGATGGAAGCACCGAAAACTGTATTGTGATTAGTCAATTATCTCGGGGTAAATTATTTTCCCCCGAGATAACTGACCAATCGCGAATTTCCCCCTAGATAGTTATCTCGGGGGATATTATCTCGGGGAAAATTAATTTTCCCCGAGATAATTGACCAATGGCGAATTTACCCCTAGATAATTATCTCGGGGCAAATTATTTTCCCCCGAGATAATTGACCAATGGTGAATTTTCCCCTAGTTATTATCTCGGGGGATATTATCTCGGGGGAAATTAAAAAAATATTAACTATGTCCCCTCCACGGCTCCGTAGAAATGTCCCAATGTTCAGGAAAACTGGCCTTCATAATGAGATTGAACAATTTTACAAGGTAATCAATGTAAGCTACATAGAAGTTGTATTTGATCATTTCATTTAAGATTAAATCTGGTCCTCCTGATTTTCTGTTTTTGAGCCACTAGAGTCGCGAATTTCTGGTGCAGAAATTGCGGAAATAATGTCCTCCTTAACCTGTATCTGGCCATGATTATGAGAAAAGTCAATGATCTCTTTAAAGTTCTTTATTGTGGTGTCTTTGTTTAAGTCTTTGAAGTGCCGCTTCCAAGTAGATAGATCTATATTAGGAGTGTCTTGCTTCGCTTCAGTTAATGTCTTTCCGAATTACCACTAATCTTTAGGGTCAGTAATTTACCAGTAATTTAGGGTCAGACGAAAGAGATGATTACAATTTCGACATTGTAAACTATCCCTTTCTGGACAGTAATATTCCAGTGGGACCTGAATATGGCGTATATATATATCTCGCTTAGTAGCATTTGCTAGATCCTGTGTTAAATGTGACATTTTTAATCAACGTCACAAAACGTTGTTGCAGAAACTTATAAAACAGGGCTATTCCACCAAGCGCCTCCACTCAGTTTCTCAAATTTGGCGACAGATATCGCATGCTGATGGCAAAATACGAACGTAGCGTGCAAGATCTCTGCCGCTACGTTTCGCAACTTGTGTCTAATTCCGCTTAACCCGGGGCTAGGGGCCGTATGAACCCATGTACTTCAAGATCTTCATGGTACTCATATGAACAGTCACAATCAAAGCGTGACTGAGATACATCATTCTTTAGATGACGACTTTACAATGAATATTATGCATTAGGAATACTGATCAGCGATACGGATTTGATATTTTTGGAACATCATGATGTCTTGCCGGCATCATTGAAAACTGTTGACCGCTTCTCTCTTGCAGGAAACAAGCCTATGTTTACGTATACTATGATTGTCTTTTTGAATTTGGTGCTAATACTGTTATATGGAATATGGAATAGGTCTTTGGATTATGGACGCGGATATTCTCTAATGGACGACGGCTGAATTATGAATGACGGACTAGACGCTTGTAACCCATATAGTCCCATACTGGAGGTATAGGACCAATGTTTGTCCCACTGGGAAACCTACTTCTATACATTTGCGGTATGGTTGTTTGGATTTGTTTTCTTAGTCTCGTCAAGACAAACATGATAGGAAGTGTCCCGGCACGAAACGGTGAAATTTTTGGAAAAACTCACCGAGGTCTGTCTATAGGCCTATAGGCTGGCTATATGGGGGTATAGGACCAATGTTTGTCCCACTGGGAAACCTACTTCTATACATTTGCGGTATGGTTGTTTGGATTTGTTTCCTTAGTCTCGTCAAGACAAACATGATAGGAAGTGTCCCGGCACGAAACGGTGAAATTTTTGAAAAAAGTCACCGAGGCCTGGGTAGGCCCATAGGCCTATACTGCATGGCTATGGAGTATAGGCCCATAGGCCTATACTGCATGGCTATGGAGTATAGGCCCATACGGGGTGGACGTTTTGGGGTCTAGGTGAGCCCCTAATGATTCTATGATGTCGTATGAGGTCTTATTTTGAAGCTGTCGTGGAGGAGCATCCGACTGGACTAATAGTTCGTCCGTTTTCAATATTCTGCGCATGCGCAGTCTGGCCCGTAGTATAGAAAGCAGGCATTTTGAGGGGTATGTGGGTGTGTGTTTGGGGTAGAGATGCACCGCTATGGGTCCGAATGGGTCGTGGAAGGTGTCAAAGTGAAGCTTGTGTGGGGTAGAGTCAGAATGGCGTGGTTTTAAATGCAAGTCGCGTCAATCTGCGCATGCGCAGTTGGTTGTAGTAAGTAAAGTGGACATTTTGGGGCAGTGAAGGAAGGTATTTGGTATAGAGAGGGACCATCGTTGGTCCGAATGCGTCGTGTGAGGTGTCATTTTGTAGCTCTTGGGGTGTAGACCCCGATTTGAGGGATGTTCACGTCATCTGTGACGTCATTGGTGACGTCATCAGTGCGAGTAGTAGCCAAAGTGGACATTTTGGGGCAGTGAAAGGAAGGTATTTGGTGTAGAGAGGGACCATCCTTGGTCCGACTGCGTCGTATGAGGTGTCATATTGTAGCAACGCCCGCCAACGCCAAGCTTAACGCTTCAACGCCCTGGTGAAATAGCTCAGAAGTTCTGATTTTCTAGATATTCCATGGAATTGTCACTAATTCTTCGAAATGCAGTGACGCCCGTCAACGCTTGTAGTTACGCCTTAACGCTCTAACATAACGCCTTGACGCCATGATATAGACCGGAGAGAGAACAACAACAACAAGGATGACACTTGAGAGAACAACAACAACAACAAGTTTTTTTCATATAGTTTTTTTCCCCAATGTTACATCATACCCACGCTGGGGGAGCCGCGTTGGGTATGTTTACAACTCAAAAAGACTCTTGCCCAATCAGAGGCCACCATTTGCACCTGTCCTATTCGTTCCTGTCCGTTAGATTCTTGTCCAATCAGAAGTCTCCATTTCAGCAAGTTCCATCTTCGGCCATGTTCGCTCTGAACCGTTTATTCTAATCATCGTCGGACAGGCCTGGATATTCTTCGGGCAGCATGTCCTGAAACAGTTATTTGCGCATTCTGATCGCATTTTCCAGGGCCACGGTGGGTGGTAGCCCCATAGCCTCTTCCAAGTGACGCTTGGCCTTCATGATGGACCTGTGCGTGAGGTCGCCTTTCATTTCAAGCGGTAGTAAGGTATACTGTTCATAGATCGCCATGGCTGTTTTCCTGATGCGGGGGCGCATTTGGGTGTACGTCTGTTGTAAATTATACTCTCCGGCGTCCTCGATCGCTGCAGCGTACGTATTGATAGCTGCTGTCACAATACGATCCCAGAAGGTAGGTTCTGCCTCACTTTCCACGGACGTAGGCTGACTATCTGAGGTCAAGCTCTCCGTATCACTAGATAGACTCTCAGCAATCTCTGTTTCGGTATCAGTCGATACACTCTCAGCAGTCTCTGTATCAGCATCCGGCTCAACGGACTCCTCGGAGTCTTCAATCCCATGTATATTTTTCTGGTGTCGCATCATATCGTAATGTCTGGTGAACGTGCGTTCGCACTCAGAGCAAGTATAAGCCATGTTGACGGTTGAACGTCGACTGTGCGTGTTTTTGGAAATACGCTCGCATTTATAGACAGTAACGCCCATCAACGCTTAGCTTAACGCTTCAACGCCCTGGTGAATTAGCTCAGAAGCTCTGATTTCCATGGAATTGACACCAATTCATCGAAATGCAGTGACGCCCGTCAATGCCCGTCGTTACGCCTTAACGCCCGTCACAACGCCTTATCACACTTTCTTAATGCTTTAACGTCGTTTAATGATGCGTTCGAACAAATGTTTCTGTTGTGCTATTGCTCTGACATACGCCGCTTTCCAGTTCATGCCCGAGGTTTGCAACATCGACGCTGTTCTTTCAATTTCCATATGGACTGGGTCCTTATCCAACAATTTCATATGGGTCAGTAAGTCGGCATACCGCTGACGTAAAGCCCGTCGTAGTCTGGGTGCCAATCTGTTATAGGCTAAAATTGCGGCTTCCTCTTTCGAATACCCTTTGCGTTGAAACTTGTTTTCTGTGACCTCCAACATCTCGCCCATCTCGGCGTCCATACTTTCTTTGAACAAATCCTTCCATAGCCTCGAGTTCACATTATGTTCTTCAACCTCGGGTTGGGCCTTCACGGTTGGGTGATATTCCAGGACTGGTGATATGAAGAAGGCCCGCTGTACGGGGGTGGGTTGCTGCTTCACCAAATGTGGACTCGGTGGATGGTGTAGGGGCTGTGGTGATCCCTCGCCGGGTAGCAGGTGGGTCGTCAGCCGGCGATCTTCGAGGGTATGGGCTTTTAAATCTACGAACAGGTAGCCGTACGGACGACTTGTCGCTTCTTGAAACGCCTGCATGAAATGGTCGATGTTCTGAGGATAAATTCGCCTACCAAACACACGAATTTGTGCTCTGTCGATGGGGTTGGAGAACAACACAAAGTATTGGCAGATCAAGGCAATATCTCTGGACGCCTTCCCTTGAGGAAAGAGATTCTGGGTCAAATAGATGACGGACAGATTGCGATGATGGGACCCTTTGGTGAATACCCTTATGAAAATTTACCATAAAAATCTATAGTTGAAATCTATAGATTACTATCGATTTTGTGGTACTTTTGCGGATTTACTACAGCTGAAATTCTATAGCTTACTACAAATGAACTATAGTTTACTACAAATGAACTATAGCTTACTACAGATGAACTATAGTTTACTACAAATGAATTATAGTTTACTACAAATGAGCTATAGCTTACTACAAATGAGCTATAGCTTACTACAAATGAACTATAGTTTACTACAAATGAACTATAGCTTACTACAAATGAGCTATAGCTTACTACAAATGAACTATAGTTTACTACAAATGAACTATAGCTTACTACAGATGAACTATAGTTTACTACAAATGAATTATAGTTTACTACAAATGAGCTATAGCTTACTACAAATGAGCTATAGTTTACTACAAATGAACTATAGCTTACTACAAATGAGCTATAGCTTACTACAAATGAACTATAGTTTACTACAAATGAACTATAGCTTACTACAAATGAACTACAGCTCACTACAAATGAACTATAGTTTACTACAAATGAACTATAGCTTGCTACAAATGAACTATAGCTTACTACAAATTAACTATAGCTTATTATAAATTAACTATAGATTACCATAAATTAACTACAGCTTTCTATGCAATTTTATAGTATCTATAGCTTCATTACTTTATATAGAAAACTATAGCATTATAGATTTTGATGGAAATCAAGGGCATTATAGAATAGTAGAATATATATTTTGATAGAAACCTATAGATTGATAGCTTCACTTTGGACTGGGTATTTACATTACATCCTCAATACTGAACAACATTGTAGCATAATCTATTTCAGATAATGACAACGCCCTGATAACACAATGAAAATAACACAATAGTTTCTTATATAATACTATATTTATTCTACTAGCACTGAATCGCTCCATACAACATTATAAAATGCATTCAGTTAATGTCCAAACACTTGTCTTCGTTAATGTAAAAATACTACTTCTTTAATTGCTTCAAAGAATTGTTCAGCTTCAGGCGAATACTGGCTCTGATGTCCGCTTCTCTCTTGTCGGGGAATACTCTACGAGTTTCAACTGGAAGGAGAAAAAAAGAAAAAATGTTGAGTTGGCAAATTATTTAGTATACACTTCAAATGGACATTACTGCGAGTCTGAACTTGTTGACAACGGCATTTGATTACAGTAAATTGAATTTAATTAAGGTATTATGAATTAAACCATATTATGATTACTACTGTGTTCTTGTGATGGGTGGGAAATACTTACCAATAATGAACTGAATGTCTCCTTTATTCAACGCCGGCTTCACTGTGTCATCATTTTTAGTCTTGCTAGACTTCATACCGGACAAGGAGTGGAATGCCATGAAGTCCAGGGAGTACATTGCAGACATCATATCATTGACGAACTTCTGTGCCGAACTTTTAGTACATCAACTCACTGCCATTCGTGAAAGCGGCTGGTGTGATTCCTGCAAAGAAAGGAAAGAGGTTAAATGTCGTATTTCACAAAATTTTAGAAAAAAAAATCGAACAAGCATTAACCTTCTGACTAGTTTTAACAATCTTGATAATACAGGTATGAAAACGATTAATGCAAGCAAGCAAGACTCGGAAATCTTCAATTTTCTTAATTGATACAGATAATTAATTTCAAACGGTGACAGCAATAATTTACTTACAGTAGCTGTGGTTACATCCCGGCGTCACTTAAATCCTCGGATGATTCAGTTGATGGATCTGGTGATGAGGGTGATGGCATATGATGTGGCAAGGGTTCGGATGTTGATGGTGTCGGCAGCTGACGTGGTTCTGCTGGGCGAGTCTATGCCTGGCGTATTGCCACCTCCTCCATTGTCTTCACTGAGGTCTTGATCTCATCAAGTACAGATGGCAGTTCTGTGAAATAAAGGATACAAAATGTGTACTGACAGTTGGATTGATATTATTCAGTCAGAATGTTAATAGTCATAAATTGCAGAATCTTGTTGACAAAGGATGAACAATGTTTTAAAACTTTCAAATCTCATTAAATTATTATTTACTAAGATTAATTGCATTAAATGATTATTTACAAGTGATCGCTTGTTAACCATTAAAATTCAGTGTCATTTAATATGCATTTTGCTGGTTAGCAAACTTGCACAAACTCAAATTTAAAATCTTACCAGTAGATAAGGCGACTTTCAAAGACCTGTTTTCTGACTTCAGAGACTTGTTCTCCGCTCTCAGCTCTTCAACTTCTTTCTGCAGAGCCCTCAGATCTGCTCGGCTACTAGAATTCTACAAAGAAGAAAACCAAAATCAATAGGGCCCACACCCACATATTTTGTCCACATTGAGAGAAATTTGGATTAATATTATTAGAAATAGTTATCTAAAAGGGATCAGTAAAATAGATGAGACAATTAAAGAGCAATCTTCTCAATAGTCAAAATAATGAATTATTTGATAATAACATAGGGATTTAGCTGAATACTCCTGATAGTTGAATTTATTACTTACTTCATCTGACACGTCTTGAACAGGTAGTTTTCCTTGTCGCTGGTTTTTTAACCTCTCAAGAATGTTGTTTGATTCATTCTTCCGGGCACCACAAACTGTCTTGCTCATCTTCTTTGTAGGCTGTGTGATCTCCTGTGGGGAAAACAGTTATTAACATATCATATTGTGATTTATTTTGAAAATAAATTCAACAATTTTCAACTCAATTCTGTACCAACACCGACATGGACTGTTATTTTAATCATATGAAGTAATCAACAGGACATTTGAGTAACCATACAGTACACAAATGGGGTACATCATTTATTAAAGCTAGGCAACAATACCATTTTACGTTTATATTGATATGTAAGAGGCATACAATGAATGAACAATGGATGATACTAACCATAATTTGTCACATCATATAGTTCAGCCCTTAACTGGATAAAAAGCATCCCAAGTTTGGGTCGTCAGGAATAGTACACACCACTGGTACATTTGGCCTACCCGGAACTGGGCAAAGCTGTGTTGTAAGCGTATTTGTATTCTTTCACCAGAATCCACAGTGAAGCTGTGAACATAATAAAAACATCATTGATAAACTGTTCATTATGGTGGAGTGAGGAGAGATGCAATTTGACAGGACAGGAAGCTCAGACTGTGAAACTGACAGCATGAAATGAAAGCCAGGACTTGAAAGAATCACAAATTACTGTTATCAATTCATTCATATGTTATGTCAAGTTTTTCAAGTAAACATCGGAAATGGCTTGTCTATTTAATCTGAGGAAGTAGGCTTGTGTCTACAAAAGCTCGTGTTGAAATAAACTAGTTAGTCTCAAAGGTGCTACCTTTTGTTTATTTGTCTATTGAAGGTAGATGTTCACAAATATACCAGTACAGAAAATGACACATTGAGATTGTAAAAACATCAAAGAGTCTCCCAGCATGGTTAATCCCTTACAAAACAGACCATGCACTAAGAGAAACTGATCTATTCTTGTGAGGTTCACAGGTTATTTTAATTAACAAAATATACATGTCTGTTCAGCAATTGAAAACATCATAATAAATACAATTTTTTTGGTTTTTTGGGATATTAGTTCAGATGGATTTCATTTAAAGTGGAAATCTATAATTTCTAATAAGATCAATCATTGCTGTGGGTGAAGTTTTATGTTCGCTTATTTCTGAAATTGGCAATTATCCCAAGGTCAGGCTCAGAGCCACATCAGTAGATCCTACCATTATTATATTTATGATTTACTGTTTTAGATATGTGATGTTCAATAATACTGCAAACTGACATTCTCTACGTAAATGCAATTGATATACAAAAGTAATATATTATATCGGTTGTCAATATAATCGACATTTATATATTTCATTTTCAAATTATTTTATGTTCACTTGATCAAGGCTCCCGACAAAAGGCCAAACGCTCATGCATTAAATTGCATTCATGTGGAGACACCCAGACTTTGTAGTCATTTATTTATATTTCGAGAATAGTACACATACATTTAATGTAATCAATGAGTGTTCAAATTTGGTAACGTTAGACGTCATTTTATATCTAAGGTTAATTACACTGGGCTTAATAAAAGTATATGCCTAACTCTCCTACCCATAGATTAGAGAAGACGAGAAAATCAACCAACAAACCTTCATAAACCGGTGAGATAAATAAATCTTTCCAAGGCAGTATAATGTTTTTTGGTTGTTGTATTTACAGTGTAATATACAAACCTGACAAAGTTATTTATACAACTAAATATATTTTAAACTATTCCAAAATATTCCAGACTTAACAAATGGAGCACTATTACAGCTTGCAAATAAAAAACAGTAGGCCAATCAATGGATCAATTTTCAAATGTGCAAGTCTTTTTCACACTCAGTGTTGGCGTAAATGATCACTTTAGAATGCTATTTTAGCCTACAAGTTGGAAAAGGTACTTACCGTCAATCTGAATCAGTTCCATCAGCCATAGATAATCGGAAATATGACTTTCACCGTCTCCAAATCATTCAGCTAAATTACTGCAAAAAACATGAGCTATGCTGAAAACATTCGTCCGCCATCTTTGTTTTTCCTTGTGCAGCGCCACCTAGTGTCAGTGTCAACAAGCAGAGTTACCTCCCATCCATTTAGTGTAGAGAGACTTTGTAAAATCTCATTCAAATTGGGCAACCATTTGAACTGATCAGAAGTTTATTAATGCATGGGAATGTTCAAGTAGTTGAATGAAACATAAAACATACTTTATAATGAAGTGATGACAATCAAGGTTTAAAGGATGTCTGCTGGTAAATCTTTTCTTTGTCAACCGTTTTGTCAGTTTTTCCTATTGGGTTTTTTCCTAAAAAGTTAATTACTTTGATTTACCACCAGCGGACTTCCTTAATTCAATTTTAATTAAAAAAAAATCAAAAATTCAAAACTTCATACATTTATTCCAATTTTAATGAATTTCCGATTAAAATTATCGGTGAATTCAATTTCAGTTAGAATATTTAAATTTTAGTTTTCATTTGTTTGGATATCAAACTATGATGGATGGCAATTAGATTGTTTTGTCAATTTTTATCAGCATTTCCTAAATGACATTTCAAAATACTTCACAGTCAAACATCAGCATAACGATAGAATATTCATACAATATTGAAAATAAAATTAATCCTTCAATTCATTTGTAACATAGTTTATTGAAAATATCAATCATGAGTTTGTATTAAATTCAAGTTAAAATTTAAGATAAATTTCATATGAAACTACCGAAATTGATATCTGATGCCTCATGAGCAGCAGATTGGAACTATGAGCAGTCAAATATGGAGAACATTACTTGGGTGTTGTGGACCGATATTGAATCCTATTTGATCATATAAAACTGCAAATCGTATAATATCTGGATCATATAGGGTCCAAAATACTACACTTGTGTTGTGGTTATGATGCTTTGGGATTTCTTTGTATAGCACAACACTGTAGTACAGTAAAACACTGCTATAGTGAATACTATACCGGCAGTGTAGTATAGCGTAGAAACCACAAAATAATGCAATTGAGTAATGGTATGTTTTTTGTATTGTTTTTTTTTGTTTTTTGTTTTGTTTAACATATCTTAACAACTCTGTAATACCGGTACAGTAAAACACGGCTGTAGTAAATACTACACTGACACTGTATTGAACTATAGAAACCACAAAATACTACAGATGTGTTGCAGTTTGTAGTATAGCTCAACAACACTGTCTCATAGTAAAACACTGCTGTAGTAAATACTACACTGACACTGTATTAAACTATAGAAACCACGAAATACTACAGATGTGTTGCAGTTTGTAGTATAGCTCAACAACACTGTCTCACAGTAAAACACTGCTGTAGTAAATACTACACTGACACTGTATTAAACTATAGAAACCACAAAATACTACAGATGTGTTACAGTTTGTAGTATAGCTCAACAACACTGTCTCACAGTAAAACACTGCTGTAGTAAATACTATACTGACAATGTAGTAAACTGTAGAAACTACAAATTACCACAAAATACTACACTTGAGTTGTGGTATGCTTTGGTTTTTGTAGTATATCAAAGCACTGCTGTAGTAAATACTACAATGACACTGCAGTAAACTGTAGTAACTATAGAGTACCACAAAATACTACACCTCATCTATAGTTTACTACAAAATACCTCACTTTACCACAAGTTTGCTGTAGTATTTTGTGGTAAAGTGTGGTATATTTTCATAAGGGTAGGTCGGCGATTTTCGAATTGTCCTTGGCCGCACTCATCAGATCATCTAGCACTACCACGTTGGTCTGCTCGGGGTCAAAGTAATAGGGTTCGTCTATGTCATGAGGAATCCCTGGGACGAAACTCACATTCTGTAATCGCGTAGTATCGTAGGCGGGCTGCCATTGCCTATAACACCAAACAACACGTGTCGGAGCTGGGGTTGCCACACCTTCCTCTAAGAACTTCATTACCCAGGACGTCTTTCCACATGCCGTAGGGCCGCTCACCGTCATCGTATAGGGATGCTCTACTGCACTTGTTGGACCTATAGCGGGATTCGGCGGTGTCTCTTGGTTGTGTTTGCCTTGAATGTGCCTGAGCATACTATCGCGACGAGAGAAGGTTCTCTGACAGAACGTACACGTGCACGACATGTTGATCTGTCGACCAATACATAAGGACTGATGAGGGACACATGGTCATTCTTATATGTACAGACACGACCACCAACATCACCACCACACACTACCACACACACACACACACACACCACCACCACCACCACCACCACCACCACCACCGCCACCACCGGGCGTTGACGGGCGTCAACGCCCGGTGGTGGTGGTGGTGGGAACTTCCGTGTGGCAGAGATCTTGGATCGGAGCTCTTGGAGCTCAAAGCCTGTGGAGCTCAGATCTCGGAAGTGACATTTGCATACGACCTCTGTGAGGTCACTTCCGCTTCCGTTCACGTGACCGGAACTGACCTTTGATCCCGAGCGTCGTATGCAAATGTCACTTCCGAGATCTGAGCTCCACAGGCTTTGGGCTCCAAGAGCTCCGATCCAAGAGCTCTGCCACACGGGAGTTCCCACCACCACCACCGGGCGTTGACGCCCGTCAACGCCCGGTGGTGGCGGTGGTGGTGGTGGTGGTGGTGGTGGTGTGTGTGTGTGTGTGTGTGGTGTGTGTGTGTGTGTGTGTGGTAGTGTGTGGTGGTGGTGTCTGTACATATAAGAATGAACATGTGTCCCTCATCAGTCCTTATGTATTGGTCGACAGATCAACATGTCGTGCACGTGTACGTTCTGTCAGAGAACCTTCTCTCGTCGCGATAGTATGCTCAGGCACATTCAAGGCAAACACAACCAAGAAACACCGCCGAGTCCCGCTATAGGTCCAACAAGTGCAGTAGAGCATCCCTATACGATGACGGTGAGCGGCCCTACGGCATGTGGAAAGACGTCCTGGGTAATGAAGTTCTTAGAGGAAGGTGTGGCAACCCCAGCTCCGACACGTGTTGTTTGGTGTTATAGCCAATGGCAGCCCGCCAACGATACTACGCGATTACAGAATGTGAGTTTCGTCCCAGGGATTCCTCATGACATAGACGAACCCTATTACTTTGACCCCGAGCAGACCAACGTGGTAGTGCTAGATGATCTGATGAGTGCGGCCAAGGACAATTCGAAAATCGCCGACCTATTCACCAAAGGGTCCCATCATCGCAATCTGTCCGTCATCTATTTGACCCAGAATCTCTTTCCTCAAGGGAAGGCGTCCAGAGATATTGCCTTGAACTGCCAATACTTTGTGTTGTTCTCCAACCCCATCGACAGAGCACAAATTCGTGTGTTTGGTAGTCGAATTTATCCTCAGAACATCGACCATTTCATGCAGGCGTTTCAAGAAGCGACAAGTCGTCCGTACGGCTACCTGTTCGTAGATTTAAAAGCCCATACCCCCGAAGATCGCCGGCTGACGACCCACCTGCTACCCGGCGAGGGATCACCACAGCCCCTACACCATCCACCGAGCCCACATTTGGTGAAGCAGCAACCCACCCCCGTACAGCGGGCCTTCTTCATACCACCAGTCCCGGAATATCACCCAACCGTGAAGGACCAACCCGAGGTTGAAGAACATAATGTGAACTCGAGGCTATGGAAGGATTTGTTCAAAGAAAATATGGACGCCGAGATGGGCGAGATGTTGGAGGTCACAGAAAACAAGTTTCAACGCAAAGGGTATTCGAAAGAGGAAGCCGCAATTTTAGCCCATAACAGATTGGCACCCAGACTACGACGGGCTTTACGTCAGCGGTATGCCGACTTACTGGCCCATATGAAATTGTTGGATAAGGACCCAGTCCATATGGAAATTGAAAGAACAGCGTCGATGTTGAAAACCTCGGGCATGAACTGTAAAGCGGCGTATGTCAGAGCAATAGCACAAAAGAAACATTTGTTCGAACGCATCATTAAACGACGTTAAAGCATTAAGAAAGTGTGATAAGGCGTTGTGACGGGCGTTAAGGCGTAACGACGGGCGTTGACGGGCGTCACTGCATTTCGATGAATTGGTGTCAATTCCATGGAAATCAGAGCTTCTGAGCTAATTCACCAGGGCGTTGAAGCGTTAAGCTAAGCGTTGATGGGCGTTACTGTCTATAAAAGCGAGCGTATTTCCAAAAACACGCACAGTCGACGTTCAACCGTCAACATGGCTTATACTTGCTCTGAGTGCGAACGCACGTTCACCAGACATTACGATATGATGCGACACCAGAAAAATATACATGGGATTGAAGACTCCGAGGAGTCCGTTGAGCCGGATGCTGATACAGAGACTGCTGAGAGTGTATCGACTGATACCGAAACAGAGATTGCTGAGAGTCTATCTAGTGATACGGAGAGCTTGACCTCAGATAGTCAGCCTACGTCCGTGGAAAGTGAGGCAGAACCTACCTTCTGGGATCGTATTGTGACAGCAGCTATCAATACGTACGCTGCAGCGATCGAGGACGCCGGAGAGGATAATTTACAACAGACGTACACCCAAATGCGCCCCCGCATCAGGAAAACAGCCATGGCGATCTATGAACAGTATACCTTACTACCGCTTGAAATGAAAGGCGACCCCACGCACAGGTCCATCATGAAGACCAAGCGTCACTTGGAAGAGGCTATGGGGCTACCACCCACCGAGGCCCTGGAAAATGCGATCAGAATGCGCAAACAACTGTTTCAGGACATGCTGCCCGAAGAATATCCAGGCCTGTCCGACGATGATTAGAATAAACGGTTCAGAGCGAACATGGCCGAAGATGGAATTTTCTGAAATGGAGACTTCTGATTGGACAAGAATCTAACGGACAGGAACGAATAGGACAGATGCAAATGGTGGCCTCTGATTGGGCAAGAGTCTTTTTGAATTGTAAACATACCCAACGCGGCTCCCCCAGCGTGGGTATGATGTAACATTGGGGAAAATAAACTATATGAAAAAAACTTGTTGTTGTTGTTGTTCTCTCAAGTGTCATCCTTGTTGTTGTCGTTGTTCTCTCTCCGGTCTATATCATGGCGTCAAGGCGTTATGTTAGAGCGTTAAGGCGTAACTACAAGCGTTGACGGGCGTCACTGCATTTCGAAGAATTAGTGACAATTCCATGGAATATCTAGAAAATCAGAACTTCTGAGCTATTTCACCAGGGCGTTGAAGCGTTAAGCTTGGTGTTGGCGGGCGTTGCTACAATATGACACCTCATACGACGCATTCGGACCAAGGATGGCCCCTCTCTACACCAAATACCTTCCTTTTACTGCCCCAAAATGTCCACTTTGGCTACTACTCGCACTGATGACGTCACCAATGACGTCACAGATGACGTGAACATCCCTCAAATCGGGGTCTACACCCCAAGAGCTACAAAATGACACCTCACACGACGCATTCGGACCAACGATGGTCCCTCTCTATACCAAATACCTTCCTTCACTGCCCCAAAATGTCCACTTTACTTACTACAACCAACTGCGCATGCGCAGATTGACGCGACTTGCATTTAAAACCACGCCATTCTGACTCTACCCTACACAAGCTTCACTTTGACACCTTCCACGACCCATTCGGACCCATAGCGGTGCATCTCTACCCCAAACAAACACCCACATACCCCCCAAAATGCCTGCTTTCTATACTACGGGCCAGACTGCGCATGCGCAGAATATTGAAAACGGACGAACTATTAGTCCAGTCGGATGCTCCTCCACGACAGCTTCAAAATAAGACCTCATACGACATCATAGAATCATTAGGGGCTCACCTAGACCACAAAACGTCCTATACTCCCATAGCCATGCAGTATAGGCCTATGGGCCTACCCAGGCCTCGGTGACTTTTTTCAAAAATTTCACCGTTTCGTGCCGGGACACTTTCTATCATGTTTGTCTTGACGAGACTAAGAAAACAAATCCAAACAACCATACCGCAAATGTATAGAAGTAGGTTTCCCAGTGGGACAAACATTGGTCCTATACCCCCCATATAGCCAGCCTATAGGCCTATAGACAGACCTCGGTGACTTTTTCCAAAAATTTCACCGTTTCGTGCCGGGACACTTCCTATCATGTTTGTCTTGACGAGACTAAGAAAACAAATCCAAACAACCATACCGCAAATGTATAGAAGTAGGTTTCCCAGTGGGACAAACATTGGTCCTATACCTCCAGTATGGGACTATATGGGTCTCCCTGAACTTTTTTCAAAAATTTCAACGATTCGCTTCGCGACACTTCCTATCATGTTTGTCTTGACGAGACTAAGAAAACAAATCCAAACAACCATACCGCAAATGTCTAGAAGTAGGTTTCCCAGGATGGTCCTATACCCCCCATACTCCATATAGGCATTTTTCCGTAATTTAGGATAAAGTCCGTGTTCCGTATTTTTTCAGGAAAAAATTTACATACACCCACCCTGGAACTAGCGGGAGATAACTCTATTGATAGGCAAGCCCCGTTAAGCCCGGCGACCTATATACCCCCCATACCCCATATAGGCATTTTAAAGGATTTTTCGATAAAGTCCGTGTTCCGGGTTTTTTTTTTCAGGAAAAATTTTACATGCACCCACCCATGACTGGATGCCCCTTCACATAGGCTTCACATGGATACCTCATACAACTCCATCGGCCCATTAGGGGCTCCCCTAGATCCCAAAACGTCTATCTTCATACCCTTTGGCCACCGCGCATGCGTAGAATGGTGACAACGCTCGAGCCACTAGTCCAGTCAGATGCCCCCTCACATAGGCTTCACATTGATACCTCATATGACCCCATTGGACCATTAGGGGCTCCCCTAGCTCCAAAACGTCTATTTTCATACCCTTCGGCCACCGCGCATGCGCAGAATGCCGATATCTCAATCTGACACCCAGCCCATCAAATGCCCCTTCGCGAATGCTTCACTTTGATACCTCATACGACCCAATCGGACCACTAGGGACCCACCTAGGTCACAAAACGTCTATTTAGGTATTCCCCGTATAGGCCAGTGGGCCAGTATGGGCCATATAGTAGATATATATATGCTATTTTCAACCTTGGTTTGTATCATATGACTCGTAGCCTAATGGATAACGTGTCTGCCTCTTGATAAAGCGACCCGGGTTCAATTCCCAGTAGGACCCTTTCATTGTATGGTGAAACCGAGGGTTCCCCACTTGCCATTTAACATGGGCAAATAGATGGCGATATTGTCGGGGACCCTGTACAGGCCATTGATGCTTCGGAAGGGCAGATAAAGGCTATCTATTGTCCCGGATAGGGCCGGACATTGCCGGAGATGACACCGGACGTGCCACCATCTTGAACCAGAAGGCAGACGCCGCCATCTTGGATATGTCCCATAATGCACCGGGTCAAAATACTCGCTTCTGATTGGCTGAGAGCTCTGTGACGTCATCGATGACGTCATCTCATTTCCATAAAAGAGACCCAATTTACGCTTTCTATACTACTCACGTTATCGAATTTTGCAGTGCATGCTAGCACAGTTTCAGTTTCAGCGTCGTCCGAGTCCGATGAAACAACCGAAGCGAGCCCTAGTGGCGAGCTTGCCTCTCCACCTCGAACCTGAACGTGAACAATCTCATGCTCTTGTGTTACGTCAATATCGGTGTTGCCACTTCCAGTAGTGTTGTCACTTACGGTAGTGACGCCACCTCCGATAATGACGCCACTTCTGTTCCGCCCTCTCCATCCTCTTCACTCTGAACCTACTCCTGGTCCTGTAATACGAACGTCCGTTTCTCCACTACTACGATAGTCTCTTCAGCAGGACCGCCTATCTGCGATTGACATTACCTTTAAAGATAATTTGGTCCTCCCAAAGAACTACGGACGATTGATGTGCAAGCATAGAGAAAGAGAATCTTTGACAGAATTATTTTCATGTAAAGGAAGCTCGGGACGGTATACGGTTATTGACATTGAACTGAGTCGTACAGAAGCGAAATCCCCAAGTTCACCAGTCGTCTCAAAGGAAATTAGTATTGGACCATTCAATATGCAGGTTAATGGTTTCTGGTACTGCATAGTTAATGACTGATCAAGCACCATGACATTTCTCCCCGATTTCGTTAATTGAAAACGTCGAAACGAACTCAAAAATCGTTCACATTCGCATCAATAATTCACCTAATTCTTCAACAAATCGAATTAGAACTTGTTCAGACATTCCACGTTTTTTGGCGTCTCAACTGGGAAAATTTCGCAACGGCGGTACTACCTCGGAACGACATCCCTGATTGGCTGCGACGCCAGACGATTTCTCGACGGGAAAATAAGACGAAACATAATTAACACTGCTCTTCCGGGGGCAGTACTCTGGATGTGCGTGCAATTTTGACAAATGATTGTCTAGTATCCTTAGCCGAG